>OX421973.1:119560868-119570868 GCA_949128135.1 Parasteatoda lunata | reverse complement strand
ATAATAGTGGCGATCACCACGCCTCCATAACTATAGCAATAATAATATAACTTATTTTTTTAAAAATGCAAATTTGCTGAAAAGATTATAATACACTATTCTGGTCAAAATTATCTGGACATCCAGTTGTTACGGGCAGTCCTGATTAACAGGATGTTGGTCTCCCCCCTTTCTGCATCGCTGAAATCCTTCTGTAGAAGATCAGTTTTTGAATATGACTTCCATCACAGGAGGATAGTTACGTCATCTGCATTCCTCTCAAAGGTGTTCTATGGGGCTCTGAGAAGGCCTTTTTGAGCTCCCATTTCGCCAAACTGTGCATGCCTCGATGTGTGAATGGGCCTTCATAGATTTGGAAGTGCAGCATTGCCCACATACAACTCAGAGTTCCAACCATAGGAATTAACGGACCCAGGCCGAACCACGAGAAACACCCCCCCCCCCCCACAACCGCCATTCCAAGTGAGAGTCCGGATACTTATGGTGTATTTTTTGCGGCGAATATAAATAATGGTCAAGTATTGGTTGCACAACTGAATAAGAAATAATGCGATGATTTTATAATGTGATATTTATTTATTTATAAAAAAACTTTATAAAAACATTATACACAGTTTCTTCCTTATATGATACAGACCAACTCTTCTCATCACCTGAAAATAATGAAACGAAATTTAATGCAAATACAAACTAAATAAAAATAGTTTCAATATAGAAAGTCCTCACGAACTATTTTTTTTTAATTCTAAGGACCTCTCAGTAGAGTGGGGCAAAATACATCATCAGAGTGATTCGAATCAGTTCACTTAAGTGATTCGAATAGGTTTCAATAACCGAATCAGTACCCAACTTTATAGGAAATCTATATAAAATCTATATCTAGGGGATAAATCTTGGTGGTGATCTCATTTAGTATTAATAATTTTCAATTTAAGTGCGCTGAAGAAATCGGATTTTGTAGAATGGCCATGTAGTGTGTCTACCACTACGAAAAAATTAAAAAAAAATATTAAATAAAATAAATAAATAAATAAAAAATAAATTAAAAAAATACAATTCCCTAGTATATAAGACATGTTAACTCGATTCTATGTGTGTGTGTGTGTGTGGGGGGGGTACCTCTCCATAGGTGAAGGTTGACATTGTCGTCGATAAGCCCACAGCCACATACCTATTCATGGTAAGAAAATACCTTATTGTCTAGTTATTTTTAAAAATAACTTTTTAATTTAGTAGTTTTTAATCCTCTTTTTTTGTATTTTTTGCTTTTCATATAATTATAAGGTAGGGTTGACAAAATTCCCATTTTTTTAAAAAACAAATTATTTAAATCAGATATTTTTTACAATTTGCATTTTTCAATCGAAGCTCTGATAAAAATGCCTACAATTATAGCTAATATTTTTAATGTTTCCAACTATAATGAATAAATTTATAAGTCATTAAACACTGAAAAATTCATACTAATTTTTATTGAGGCTCAAACATCTTCTTGAATTGTAATTGAATTTTATTATTTTTACACATTTATTACATACATAATGTGCTTGTATTGAAATAAAATGAAAACTAAAAATAGCTATAATTTAAGAATGTTTTACTTTAAAAGAAAATTATATGACTTACAGATAATAGAAAATTATAATTTAAAAATGTCTTTATTATTCTATTTTGAACATCAAATAATAATTTACGAACATACTTTTTCATAACTTCTCAAGATAAAATCTTCTTTATCAATAAAACCAGACTTGAAATAAAAATGGCGGCAATGTTGATGAAGAGGATGGCCACGGATGAAATTTTTTATTGTTGAAACGGAATCGTTTTTTTTGTCTAATAAGAACATTTCCTTTCAAATTAAAGCATTAAAAATGCTTTCACACGATGAGATCTCAATGCAGTTGTTGATGTACCGTAACAGGAACCTTCACATCATTTTAGAAGCGGTGAGTTCAGTAAACTACTTTCTAGATAAATTTTCTTTTAAAATATTTATTTGTTTTAAACTAATAAAATTAAAACTTATTATAATTTGTTCCGATCAAAGCTTTAATTACTTTAGATAAAAATAATTTCTATTTTTATATTTGTAAAAATTTATATTAGAGAGAAGCTTCATTTTGAAATATCCGCCAAGCAACTCGCTAACCTTTTTTGTATTATTATAACTTAAAAAATTACTATGTTAATAATATGAATTAATAATTATTAAAAATTAGTAACACAAGGGATAAATGTTTCCATTGTAGCAATATATTTTTATTATGTAAATTATTCTAAAATACAATTTTTTATAAAATTCTAAAATACAATTTTTTATACAATTATTTATAAAAAATTCACTGTCTGCGCTGTCATAAGTAAAACAATTTTCATTTATCCAAGTGTATAAAAAAGCAATAAAATTTTTTTAAACTCTTTATTACGATCATTGGTCAAATGCTTTTTTTTTTATCTGGTTTGACTCCGATAAACGCCACAACATTTCAAATCATGGGTTGCGAAAAGGTTTCAATTAATGCTTGTAGTCGGAATTGTTTTCAAATCCTGACTATATACGTGCTTCAAGACGTCACAAAATACTTCTCCTTCTTCTGTATTCATATTTATATTAAAATCACAGTCAATACAGTAATTATAAGTTAATAATAAAAAGAATATAAAAGGAATATAAAAATACCTTAAGTTATTATTATGTAAATACATTAAGAATGACTGCTGGTGAAAATAAAAAGAAAAAAATAATTCTAAAAAAATTATCAAACGTCAGTGGTCGCCATAGCAATGCATGCAATGACGACGCATGCGCACTGTTTACTATTACTCTTGAACACAGTTGAAAAGTGTGACGACGTCCAAATAAGATGCACACGACATAAAACCAAAAAACAAGACCCATTTTGCCAATGGGTAAAATAAAAAAATAATAAAAATATACCAAACTTAAAATTTTACTCATAAATTATATTGGGTAATTTTTTTAAAATTTAAATTATTGCTTTAAAAATATCAGCCAATTTAAATCATGATTTCGTTATTTAACCCAAGTCAAAATTCTTGAAGGTCCCTTCAAATCATTTTGAAGGCTTATGTTGGTTCCAGTGTGATTCATGATGTTCCAACATCATTTGATGGTTACTATCATCCAACGTTTTCCATTTTGTGTTCACGGTGTTTGATATGCCAAAAAACTTTCATCATGGAATGATGGAAAATGCTGCGCTTTATTACTATGATGGTTAACCATCAAGAGAAGTTTGACTCGTATGAACCAACAATCTTTGATGATCCTTGATGGTTCCAACTATACATTTTATGACGGTTTAATGGAAATTTTTGTTTGTTCAGCAGCAATATGCAATCAAAACCACTTGTTTTTCTTATGTTGGCTCATCATAAATCAGACCGAATTCCTACATTGGGGTAATGGTAGTTCATGGTCGTTCCAACATTTGATTTCTAAGAAACTATGATGGACATTTCTGAAGGTTCAACTTGAACAAACCATCAAAACAAGTTGCTATTCTTATGTTGTATAAATCAGTCCCTACATTGGTGTGATGATGGTTTTCAACATTTGAATTCTAAGAAACTACGACGGAAATTTCTGATGGTTCAACTAGAACAAATCATCAAAACAATTTTGATATTCTTATGTAGACCTATCATAAATCAATCCGAATTCCTGCAACAGGGTGATGGTTACCAATCAAAAATATAATGGTTCATGATGGAATTATTGATGGTTACCATCAAGGCTATGTTGGTCCATTAATGGCAAACCATCAAAAATTGTGAAATGAAGAGAATCATACCAACCCAGTGCTAAACCCAATCCTAATAAGCTATACTTAATGACACTTACTTTTGCAGAAAGAAAAAAAAAATGACCGATTGGATGCTGTTAATGTTAAAGAGTATTTCTTAAGTTGACCTAAACATTAAACCCTATATAGTGGTTGACTGAATGTAAGCAATAACAAACTTTCTAATCCCTCCGCTTATGTGTGAACAGGCTTCATGTTCTAGTATTATTGTGTTTACGTGAACTCTTAATTTTACCATTCATAAGAGTTTTCTGTAATTTATAAATTCTAAGCCCAAAACAAATTTAACAAAATTATTATCACATCATAAATAAAGTGTAAGGTTAGCCATGTTTTGAGTGTTATCCCTTGTTTGTGGCTCTATTTGTGGAAGATTGCTCAGCTCGTTATATTTTGGGTAGAATTTATTCATCATTTGTTTAGTTGAAAGTTTAATTGAAAAAAAAAGCGTCATAATGAAAACATTACAAGTATAATGAGATTGAATGGCGCGTTTGTGAAAGCTTAGGAGTAGAAATCAACCGGAAGTAGTAACCGCGAATGTCGACCTCCTTCTGAGCACTAAAAATATCTAAACTCTCTGATAAAGGATTCTAAAAACATCTAAACTCTCTGAAATTATGTGAAGGAAGCTTTTAACCGCTTCCCTTACAGATTTTTTTTTTATTTTTAAAAAAAGCAAAAAAATTTATATATATTTTTATTTCATTAATAAATACAAGGAATTAAAACAAAACATAATATATACAAGTTTTAAGTTGAAATTTAAAAATTTTTTTATGCGTAAAAAATATTTATATTACCATTAATTTACTACCCTGAGTTATCTCGGGCAAATGAAAAAAGTTAAGTCTTTGTTTTTAAAACAAAGGACAATACCACTGAAATGATACACCATTTATTTTACTCTTTTTTAAAGTAAATTCTGCAACCATCGTATTTACAATCTCACAAAACACTTGTGTAGTCCCACAATCCAAACAAAAGTTGGCAAAATTCCAATCACAGCAGATTACTTCTTTATTTATTTATTTTTGCTTCCGGTCGAGTACAAACGTGATGAAACAAAACATACTGACAAATTCCGCTACATCCGAATTTTATCGGGGTAATAAATATTTGCAATATATAATACCCGAGTTAACTCGGGATAATCAGGGAAGCGGTTAAAAACAAAAATTTTCAAACAAACAATTGTAAATTAAACAAAATACAGTAAAAGCTCAATGCAATGATTACGGTAAATTTACACTAAATAAAAATACAAAAATTGTACGCTTATAGTGAGTTTAAAATGACCTTCCATGTGACATTTTCTTCTTTTTTTATAAAAATGCATTTTCTATTGTTTGAGGGAAGAATAACCTGATGAAAACCTTTTTTATACATGCAGAGTAATGAGAAATGACCTTTTACGGTTTATGAGGGGAACATTCATTTCCTTCTTACCCTACATAACCTCAAAAGGATGTTCTTTTTGCTAAAACTCGACAGCTCTTTTCAAATCAGTGTTATAAATGACACACAATAGGGAATCAAAATTACCAGAATATGGAAAAATTTACCGTGCTTCATGGTAAAACCAAAAAGCTCGGTCATTTTTAACGAAACGCTTCAGCATCAATGATTCGAGTAAAACTAAATAATACAATTTAATTTTTTGTTAAATGTGGGAAAATTTGGTTATTTTTATCATTAAAGCATAGCATAAAGAGCATTTCGTTACATTTACTTTTCAGTTTTGTATTTTTGACTAAATGTGTGGTAATAAGAATTTTGAAGACCGGAATTTCTGGAAAACTGTTAAAGGAAGTCATTACAAAATTGTTTAAGTACTCTTTACCAGAATTAAGTTTTTATCTATCTACCAAAATCTATAAGAAACTCTTGTTAACATCCGCATATAACGACATATGGATAGTCACTATAACGGGTTACCTTTTCTTCTAAAATTGCAACCCTCTAACAATCGCAGTTGCAGGAACACATCTCTTTTGTGGATCGTCTTGGACGGGGGACGAATTCACCTGCAAAAATTATAAAAAGTTTTAGTAATTCCTTATTTTAATCGGAATGTTCTGTAATGACTGTGCTCTTAATACGTAATTTTAGTAACAAAAAAAGAGGGTTCAGGTCGGATGTCAGGGGTGGCCAAGCTCCTTAATAGTCGAGCCATTTTTCAAAATTTGAAATTTTTCGCGAGCCGCAAATAAATACGTATTTAAAAGCTAGGCAAAAAAGGTAAGAAATTTTTTTTTTTCTGAAACTTTATTTATTGAAAACATATAAATAAAAGTACAAAATATGTGTATTGAATTTAAATATTTAAAATTAAAGGCATTTAATTTACTTCTCTAGATAATTCTTTAAAATTTGGTGAATAATTGGTGACAGCACTTCTCAGTAATTCTTTTGAGATGCTGGTTAGTTAATTTTAATCGGTACTTGGATTTCAAGAATTTTAAAGTGGAATGAAATGATTCACGTTGTTCCGAACATTGAAATAATTTGACAAGCAGCCTTTTTTAATTCAGGATACTTCGATTCTGGTACAAATTTCCAAAATTCAGTAATCGACCTCGATTTATAATTTAATTGTAGAGCTTGATCTTCTTGCATCTCTATTAATTCTAATTCTCCAGATGCTTTTTGGGTTATAATTCTATTGGAAATGGAAAACTCACCTTGAATTATGTTAATTTCAAACGGATTCAGAAAAAAATCAAGAGACAATTTAAAATATTTCAAGTCTTGAAATCTATTTTGGAATTCTGTCAATATTCTGTCTAGCTTTTTTATATACTAGTTGAGTTTTTCTTGTTTAATATTGGAACAGATTTTTTTAATTCGAGGAAAACGACAAAATGTTTTATTTTTATTGTCCTTTTGAAAAAGTTGAAATTTAGTTTGAAAACTTAATATGCAGTGGGAGTGGTCAGATATTATTTTATCTTTCCCCTGCAGTTGAAAATTCAGTGTTCCATGACATTATTGTAAGTATTCTAAAGTCTTGTAATCACTCGTCCAATTCTGAATAGGTTATTTCCTTTTCTTTTAGAAATGCAGTTATCGGATCAAAGAAATTTACAAAACAATTTAATAAGTTGTATCTAGATAACCATCTAATAATTCAAAAAGAAATTAATCCGAGATGTTGTTCTCGGTGAATTATGCAGTGAATCGGTCCAATTCTGAACAGGTTATTTCCTTTTCTTTTAGAAATGCAGTTATCGGATCAAAGAAATTTACAAAACAATTTAATAAGTTGTATCTAGATAACCATCTAATAATTCAAAAAGAAATTAATCCGAGATGTTGTTCTCGGTGAATTATGCAGTGAATCGGTCCAATTCTGAATAGGTTATTTCCTTTTCTTTTAGAAATGCAGTTATCGGATCAAAGAAATTTACAAAACAATTTAATAAGTTGTATCTAGATAACCATCTAATAATTCAAAAAGAAATTAATCCGAGATGTTGTTCTCGGTGAATTATGCAGTGAATCGGTCCAATTCTGAATAGGTTATTTCCTTTTCTTTTAGAAATGCAGTTATCGGATCAAAGAAATTTACAAAACAATTTAATAAGTTGTATCTAGATAACCATCTAATAATTCAAAAAGAAATTAATCCGAGATGTTGTTCTCGGTGAATTATGCAGTGAATCGGTCCAATTCTGAATAGGTTATTTCCTTTTCTTTTAGAAATGCAGTTATCGGATCAAAGAAATTTACAAAACAATTTAATAAGTTGTATCTAGATAACCATCTAATAATTCAAAAAGAAATTAATCCGAGATGTTGTTCTCGGTGAATTATGCAGTGAATCGGTCCAATTCTGAATAGGTTATTTCCTTTTCTTTTAGAAATGCAGTTATCGGATCAAAGAAATTTACAAAACAATTTAATAAGTTGTATCTAGATAACCATCTAATAATTCAAAAAGAAATTAATCCGAGGTGTTGTTCTCGGTGAATTATGCAGTGAATCGGTCCAATTCTGAATAGGTTATTTCCTTTTCTTTTAGAAATGCAGTTATCGGATCAAAGAAATTTACAAAACAATTTAATAAGTTGTATCTAGATAACCATCTAATAATTCAAAAAGAAATTAATCCGAGATGTTGTTCTCGGTGAATTATGCAGTGAATCGGTCCAATTCTGTATAGGTTATTTCCTTTTCTTTTAGAAATGCAGTTATCGGATCAAAGAAATTTACAAAACAATTTAATAAGTTGTATCTAGATAACCATCTAATAATTCAAAAAGAAATTAATCCGAGATGTTGTTCTCGGTGAATTATGCAGTGAATCATCTCTTAAAGCATAAGACCGATTTTCTTTTTTATCCATCAGTTACAATGCTTACAAGTTTATTAAGAAGCATATCAAAAGTTTTCATTATGGTGCATTTTTAATAATGACACCACAGGTTGACTCTTGAAGTGCTACTAAATCAAATAATTCTTCTTTAACAACGAAGTCAGGTGAAACAAAACATATGAAAACTGCAAATTGCGGAAGATCTGTAATATCTGTCGATTCGTCAAGGAATGGTAATAATTTTTTTAAAAATATAACAGCACAAAAATGAAAAGAGAACGCGGGTACATTTATCGAGACCCACAAATAATCCTTCAAGGAGTCGCATGTGGCTCGTGAGCCGTAGGTTGGCCACCCCTGATATATATATATATATATAATCTCTTTACATTTTATTTTCTGTTTTTTTGCTTGATATATTTTTTTATTTTTTACTTAATGTGTTCTAATTTCGTTTCAATTTTTTGAGTGCTCCTCACACTATTGTATTGATATATTTTGCTTTGGCTATATTAATACAATATTAGAAAGCACTTCTTTTTTGCGGATATAATCGTGTGAGCTGATGAAAAGATTATATCCTTTCTTTATTTTGTTTTCCGGATTTTTAATATTCTTTTCCTCCCTTTTTTTCTCAATTTTTTAGCTTATATATATATATATATATATACATTACCTGTCCCAAATTATAAGACGCACTCTAAGATTCTATGTAAAATCTTAATTATCAGGTGATACTATACAGCTTTATTGTTTTTACGTGACTGAAACCGGTTTGCACTTGCTTATGTTCTACTATCATTGGGTTAAATTAGATGATAAATAATAAATATTCGAGGATTGAATAAATTAGATGATATATTAGATAAATATAGAATATTTATTATATCAGGTATTATATTGGTATATTAAAATGATTAGACCAAATTATTAGATACACTGTAGTGTTTAAATAAAGACATGTTTTGCAGAGTTTGTAGGCAATACTTTTATACTTAAACATACATGTAATGGGTATTTATTCAGGAGATTTTTTATATACATTCTACTAGTATTTATTTTTAACGTATTGCATGACAATGTTAACCAATTGATACACGAACGTAAACAAGTGTAAATCACGTAAAATTAATAAAGCTGTATAGCATCACCCGATAATTAAGATTTTACATAGAATCTTCTAATAATTTGGCCCAGGGACTGTATCTATCTATCGATACAGTATAGGTTCAGTAAAAAAAAACATAAGATAATGAATGAATGTATTAATAAAATAGAATGTGAATAAATACCTGAGAAAGATAAACAGAAAGATTATCTAAAAGTAAACTCTTTATATCTTAAAAAGCTATAAATTGGTAATTATTTAACACAATAAGATTCAATGCAAAATATATACTAAATTAAAAGAGCTTATAATGAAAGTTATCATTCAAAATTTATAAAAGAAAAAAAATTGAAATGTGAAAAAAAGATCTAAAAAGTGAAAAAATACTCCTTTAGGTAACGTAATAAAATTACAGTACCGATACCGCACACCCTCGATCCCTACGCAGGCTGATCAAAGTGATCACCCACCCGCATACTGACCACAGCCAGTGATGCTTGACTGCCAGTGAACTTAATATAGTATGAAAAATATTTAAAAAATATTTATTTATCATCAACATCCTAATCCTTCTAATCACTAACTGTAAAGGAAGGTAGAATGTAATATATTAAAACTAGTTTTATTGCTAAAAATATATATAGGCCTATGCTATTGCTAAAAATATATAATAGGCCTATGATAGGCCTATTATATATTTTTAGAATCTTATTAAAAGAAACTAGTTGGATTATTAAAAGAATT